>CM021108.1:518955324-519001552 GCA_007115665.2 Sequoiadendron giganteum | reverse complement strand
CTACATCTTCTCTCATTATGATGCGTATAGGTACACATACATAAACACATCACTCTCTCAATAAACTCTATTTGTTTAATTTTCTCCTTACCATATTCATTTAATACATATTACTGTTTATGTATTTACACCACATTTGCAATCACATGTAGGTGGATGTTCCACATTTGTATACTCCTGCAACAGTTGTTTAAATCTAGCTACTAATATTTTTTTCCACCCAAAACAAAATCTTTCACCCTTGTTTCAAGTTGTACAGTTTGTATAAAGTCATATTTGCATTAACAAATTGGGTTTCTTTGATTGTGCAGGATAGTATAGCAAAAATAACACAACAATTATATGTCGGATCATCCAATGCCAACAAATGGAATCACCAAATACAAAAAATCAACATAGTTGAAATCACTCCAGAACTTTCATTCATTTTTCAATAGTCAAGTATGTATTACAAACACATTGTTAATTTCCCATAGCACAATTAAAGTTGCTGCAAATATAGCTATGCATAAAATTAATATGCTTTATTTTTCTTACCATCTTTACACAATACAAACTAGTATTTGTATATTTACACATACATTTATCACATGCAGGTGGATGTTCACAATTCGTACACTTCTAAAACAACTAACAATGATGAAGATCCATTTAGCAATGATCACAATGAAGATGTTTCTATCTCATCAAAGGATCAAATAAACATCAAATATTGAACGATTCCACAACTCAACACTTGATCCAAATCCACTTCAAAATCAACATAATATTGAGCTAAGTCCCATGCCTAATGAAGAAATCGAACAACCCTTTGCAAACAACCCATCCTTTAAAATTGATCCATGTCAAGAACATGAACCAAAGCATATTGAAGACAACACTACGCAAAATCAAGATCAAGAATCTGTATCCCCAAGTCACATATGATGATCATAACCATATGTCACCTACTCCTCCATCTACCCATGAGATGCTTATTGCTAATGAACACGTAGATGATCTTCAAAAACAAAAGTCTCCTACTCTAAACATCATTATCAATGAGCAAGAGTCTTGTACTCTTAAACTCCTAGTGATAGATCAAAGCAAAGAAGAATTGATGGAATTTCATAGTAACCATGGAGAAGATCCTTACAAAAATGAAATATCTTCACGTCACTAAAAACAATCAACAATCTTGCGTAAGGTCTTGATTTTATAGCAATTAAGGAATAGTGATAACTATGCAACACTAGAGGGAACTTGTCTAGTGCAAACACCAACTTAGGGAGAATGAAGAGTCCTTATGATAAAACCACTACCAATGCTACAACTATTCATAACATTAATCATCATTCACACATTATCCCATCCACAAATTGTGCCCAACCACACGAGAACAAGGTATATCAAAGAAAGGAACAAATGATCGAGGTAAAATAATCATTGAAGAAAAATGAACAAATAAAATTCAAATGGATACCAAAAAATACAAAATAAAATCATCCCTATCAACCTCCATTAGTCAAAGAAGCTATGGGGAAAAAATCAAGAAGGGAAGTTTATCCATCAAAAAAGTGCAACAGTGCACAAGAAAGCTTCAAAAGTGACCTACAAGATATATGAAAAAGTTTGTCCGAACTGAATCTCCATATCCAACCACCATTGCTCATCCTCCCAAATTTGGAAAAAAAAGATTCCAAACTGTCAACTAATCAATCTACATCTCATATCTCTCAACGTACTCCCTATCACGATGCACACATCTAGATAAGGTTAACTCTGATATTTGCAAAGAAAAAAGGCATTTCAAAAAACAAAAAAAAATTGTCCTTTATTGAAAAACCACTGATGCAAGAGCATCCAGTGGTGTAAGGGCAATCCTACATCACCCAAAAATATATTTACTTTCATTTAGATTTTTTTTTTTTATAGATGTTTTTGCATTTCTGGATACCCTTTTCGTCGAAGAAGAATTCCCAACTTTCAGAACTTCTTTTCTGCTTTTTCTGCTCGACTGCTATTTTTAGCATGTATGATTTTGAAGGCGTGAGGAGACATAAATTTAAGGGAAGCTTCATGACAGAATAATAAACACTTTGGTGAAAGAATCAGGCAAAGATCATTCCCGATTCAAAAGTTATTCAAGTTTCAGTTTCTGCTTTTTGCCCTACAAAATCTTCGGAGCTAATTTTGAGGGACTTAAAGGCTCCGGATGGGCTCGAAAATTGACAGAAAATGAAAGTGGTTAGCCTCCCACTTTCTAGCACTTCATTTTCGCAAGACCTTTCCGAAAAGGTATTATTATTGAAAATCCGACGGTTAGATCTTGAGTTAGGGCTTCCGGAAGTTTGTGCATAATTAGAATGTTGTTTTTGGCTCCAAACGGAGAATGGGGCTATTTATGGAGTAGTTTCTGATTTTTGTGGGTAGTTTTTGGGAAAGAAGATCGCATGTTGCGAATAGGGGAATTTCTGTAATTTTCTTTTCTGTAATTTGCATGTATTGCAGAACTCAAGGATGGGGGATCCTCTGCATGTAAGAATTTCATACTTTGAAAATAATAAGATTTGTTAGTTTTTCTGTGTGATTTTCTGTGTCTCGGGTTGCACCCTCATCAACCACTATGGTGACACTTTAGGTAGGTACCATGATGAAAACCTGGCAAACAAGTGTCATGTGTATAATTGAACATTTATGTGCACCAAATTAGGTAGAATCATTTTATCCCATCCATAATAAATCCAACACTCCATCCATCTTATCCATAATAAATCCATTCATCTATGAACCATCTATCAAATCCATGTTCACCCATTGCCACCCATATTCCAAATCATCTTGATCTTGGTTGAGGTTTAGTGTACACTTTACACTTGCTTATGTTAAATATCTTGACATGGGTTGTTGTCATTCATCGTACCCACCATTATCTGAGCCATCAACTATTATCCAAATGACCATCCACAATCCAAATTGGTTATCTTATCACAACATAATCCTTGCCATCCTTTTCACGCCCAACATATCCATTCATCCATTCAACCACCCATTATATTCCATACACTACTACAAATTAGGGGCAAATACTTACATCTTGCTTCAAGAAAACATCATGATCTATATTCATCTTAGTTTAGTATTTGTATATATAGAGGATTATTAGTATTTGTATATTTAGAGGATTATGCCATCTTAGTTTACACATACATGTATTCTGTTCATAGCATAAAGGAGTATGCAAAACATGCCAAAGGTGTTCTCTATATATTACAAACATTTTGTACTTAATTCCAACAAAATTGTGTATATTTGGGAGTATGCAAAACGTGCGAAAGGTGTTCTCTATATATTACTGACATTTTCTATATAATTCAAACAAGATGGAATGAACAAATTGTATGTTTACTTCTTTATTCAGTGAAAGAGATGGTTATACAACCATTATCTTTTGGTAAAGTCTATTTTATGTTGTGAGATTAAAACTTCGTTTGTTGTGGTACTAGTGTCTGGTTGTATCTCCAAATATGTATTACAACCATTTAGTAAAAATATACAGACAATATTATACAAGTATTAAACTGCACTTCACTCCCATTCTTACTTCTCTATATTCTTCTATCGACATAACCCTTGCATCCCCTTCGATGCAAGTGCTAGTATTAGAAGGGGCAAGAAAACAACTTCAAATGTAGAAATTCAAAAATTTGGAGATAGTTACCTCATATGTTGACTGTAGTAAGCTATTTAGCTTTTTCATTGTTCTTTTGTCATTCAGTTTGCAGATGAATGTTGAGAGGCCTCTGCAAAATGTGTTTTTTTGATATGTCCTTTCTACAATATTCCTAAAGGGCATTGCTAGAATTTCATTTCTCTGCAGTTGGTTTTCTATTGCCAAGTATTGTTGTCCAAAATTTGGGCATAGTTGTAGCTATTAATCAATAACAAAGTTAGCTTTTTTTTGAAGTGAAATTGTAATTGAGAGAATCAGGTAGGGAAAATAGATTTAAATTGGATTTGTGGGAAAGGTTGAAGAGACATTCATACCCGTGCTTTGTCTGTGTTAGCATGCCCGTCTTTGATGTTAATTGCATATTGGGAACCTATTTTCTTGGTCCCACTTAGCAATGCACCTATTATTCCAGTAGGGTAGTCATTTTTGGTTGTGAGTAGTTGTTTGATAGTTGTACTTGGTATGAAGTTGTACTCTTGACAAAGATGGGGTATTCTTTCAACTGCACTTGTGTTTTAAAAAAAATAATATGCAATCATAGTCATTTCGGTCGTAATCTGTTGTTGGTGCAATTTTGAAACTTGATATAGAAATTGCTAATCCTGGAATTATTTGTGTTCATGTTGTACAAGGTTTCCAGTGACATTCAGTGTGATTGCCATTTTTACTTTGAGATCTTTTAAGTCAACACGTAACACTTTTCGTGTTCTGTTCACTTTGTCTAGTGTTGCTTTGTAGACAATGAGTACGTCTCCTTGAAAGGTGATTCCAACTTTTTTTTCATTGAGGTCTTCGATTGATATGGAGTTAGGATAGTTGATTTTTGTATTGTAGAAAATTAAACAATACTATTTTAATATTGGGAATTTTAGCAAATACGTGTGGAAGGAAAATAGTGTAAGTTGGTTATTGTTTTGATGTGTCTTCTTGCTTAATTTGCATTTGCTTTGGTGTTCCTTTGCTTGCTTCCATCGTGGTCTTGCAAGTCATATAGTATTGGAGAATGTGTTGTACAATTGTAATATTTTTGTTGCATGGAATAGTGGAGTATTTGCAAATTGTAATAATAATGTTGTTTTTGAAAAGATAAGCAGCATTTTCAGGGTGCTTTACCCTTCACAAGGAGCCCAAAGGGCCAAAGGACAATATAGAACAAAACAAAATTGAACTATAGGAACAAACATAAACAATTGATAGTCAACTGAGAAAACCAAAGAACCAGAAAAGACACAGCCTAGGAACTAGAGGGGACCAAGCCAACATCTAGAATCTGAGGACACAAAGAAGCAACGGGCTTGGGCAGTCCTTTCTTCTTGCGCAGCACAACCGACCAAGGAGGCTCAGAAGCAACCACCGAGCAGGGCAAGGGGAGAGGAACGACAACAATCACCGTGGGTGAGGAGCCACCACTCAACAAGGGCGCCGACAACGAAGGTGAGGAGACCAGAGCGACCAAAGAACCAGGAGAATCTAACGAGGGACGAATAGGAAGCGACTGGACACCGACAACAGACCGATGCAACAAAGGATTGACAAAAGAGGTAGTGAAAATAGGAGCCTGGGGAGGCTCAAACACCAGAGGAGGGAAATGAAGATCTCCATCCTCAAAGGAATCGTTAGAAGAGCTTGAAGAGTCCGGAGAGGGAGCATCGATAGTGAGGTGATCCAAAAGAGCATCCTTCCACCAAGTAGCAGCACAAGGACAACACGAGGCCAAATGACCAGTAGCAAAACACCTCCTACAACGAAAGGGGAGGCCCTCATAGTCCAACAGCTGTGACCAAGGCCTATCCAACACCATCAAAACCACCTCACCATGGAGAGGTTTGGAAATATATAAATCAACCAAAATACGGGCAACCGTAGTGTGCCCCAGATCCCAAGTCATTGAGTCCACCTTGAGGAAACGACCAAAGGAGTTACCAATAGCCTCAAAACAAGACAACTCCCAAAATTGAAGAGGAAGATTCGGAAGACAGACCCAGACAGGTCTGATGTTCAGCGGTTCAGTGAGCAGGTTGAAGGAGCAAGTCCATGGCCTAATGGAAAGGGAATGGACACCCCACATCCAACCACTGTCCAACTCACAGTCTCTATCCACAGGGGAGGAGAAGGAGACAAAGAAAAACCCCCGAGCATTGGGGTACAACTCAATCCGTCCCGAGACAATGGGCTTCCAAGAAACATAAACCCACTCATGTAGATTTGGAAGGGAAGGCCACAAGCCATTAAACCTGCAAACCGCACCCTGCCTCAAATAATATTCTTCATTTTCCGCAACTTCAGGACCACAGACAACCACAGGGGAAGCCCAAGCACAAGGCAGAGGACGAACCTTAGAGGGAGTTGGAGCAAACCGAGAGCCAATCTTAGACACAACCTTAGAAAAAGACTTCCTACCAGCAAGGGCACCCGAGATAGGAGCGAAAGGCATCTTAGGGCCTGAGGCAACACCCACCCCAGGCAGAGCATGAGGAATCCCCGAAGCACATCCCCCGTCACTAGGAAACAAAGTAGCCTCAGCCCTGTCGACAGAAATAGCCCGAAGGGCATCACTAGACAAAGGGATAGGCCCACCCACGCCAGAACCCAAGTCAGTTACCACTAGGGACCGCAGATCAATGCACGACACCATAGGGCCATCGCCCATACCAACAAACACGTCCAAGGCAGGCACCTCCAGGGAAGAGGACACCGCTAGGGAGCCATTATACGGACCAACCGGCAGCAAGGAGCCGTCTGCAGCAAGAGGCCGACCACACCCGCCCAGAGATTCAGCGTACACAGGAGGCCGTCACACAACATCTGTAGCAGGCCGAAGGGAGCGCCCGCCATAACCAATTTGGAAAAGCTCGCCCGTTTGAAGATGCCCGTTGGAAAACGCCAGAGCCATTTCTCACAATCCAAAATTGATGTTTCCTTGGATACTTTTTTTGATATTAATAATAATGTTGTTAATATTGGTCGCAAATTATATTTGTTTTATGTTTGTAGATTGAAGTGTGGGTGATTGTGTTTTTTTGATAAGCTTATTTGTGGTTTGAAGTTGAATTATTTTATTGGGTAAGATGC
The DNA here is from genome assembly GCA_007115665.2 of Sequoiadendron giganteum. NCBI lineage: Eukaryota > Viridiplantae > Streptophyta > Pinopsida > Cupressales > Cupressaceae > Sequoiadendron > Sequoiadendron giganteum. The sequence goes on along the minus strand of CM021108.1, from coordinate 518,994,768 downwards.
AATTTTAGAAAAGTAGCAAGGTGGTTTGTCCAATATGCCTCTGATTTGTAAATGGAGCATATATTTGTAGTTGAGTTAGAACAAATATGGTCAATTAGTGTTTTGTTCATATTGTGCGATTAGTTTAACAAAAAATGTATGTTGTGGTTTTGCATATGATTTTTAAGTATTCTTTTGCTTTTGTTTTTTCTGTAGACATGTCAACATTGAAATCCCCTAGAATGTACAGGATGTCTTTTGTTTTTATGTATGTAATTACTATTTGCATAATTGTTATAATTTCTTCTATGTGAGCATTAGGTTTTGGTATTCTGTGTTATTTCTAATCAAATTTTTAAGCTGATTTAATCTTATTGGTCATTGGTAATTGAGATTTTGTCTTTCAATTCTTAGAAGTGGTTCAAAGTGTCCATTTAGAGGGGTTGTGTCATGGAATAGTAGAGTATGATTTTGTATGGAGTGAATGGTTGAAGTCCAAGTACTTTCTCCTTGTTGATATTGACCAAAGGCATATTTGTATATTTAACCATTTGAATCATAGTTGGAAGACTTTGTTGGACTTGCCATGGACTCGGCGGATTCAGGAGTCTGGAAGCTGGCTGAGTCGACTTGGTGCGGACTTGTGAGCTGAGTCTCTGGCTCGGACTCCAGAGTCCTTGGCTCGGACTCCCAAGTCCTGAGCTTAGATTCCTGAGTCTCGGGCTCGAATTCTCGAGTCTTGTGCCTGGATTCTTGCCGCAACTGGAGGCTGCTTTCTCAGCTTTAAAACATGATTTTTTTCATTTTTTTGCCGAGTCCTATTTGTGGCTGCCGAGTCTGCGCGCGAATCCGAGTTTTCAAACTTTGATTTGAATAGCCAACGAATGCAAAATATATCTCCCCATAATCCAACTTCGTTGTGAATCGTAGTTGGTTTCACAAATAATCGTATTCTACGTATATGTCTCGGAGTCATGTACTTTGTGTAGTTTATATAGAATATGAGGGTCTAGTTCATAGTTGTATGATTTAATTGCTTCTATTTCGCCTTTTTGAAGAAAACTTAAGAAGTAATCAATAGTTCCATTTCATAGCTAATTTGATGTGTAGCGATTTTTGAGTAGTTCTAACGAGCCAAATAAACAATCTCCAAAATGCTAGGTAAATGTGTTTAATCTATATAGTCCCTCTTTTTTTAGTGCATTATCAATGTTGCATGTTTGTGGATGGGATGCAAATTGATAATTGTCAATGTTTATCATTTGTATTTTTTGCTATCTTGATTTCTTTGAGGCAAAGTGAGTTTTTGTATTGGTGAAATATAAAGTAGGTGTTTTAATTACAATGTCTGTATGGCCAATGGATGCTAATTTTCTTTGTTACTTATTTATTATTTTTTATGTTGCCTGATTATGCTCCTTAGCTCTTGTCTGCTTGTGCCACAAAATTGATACTGTCAATTTTATAGCATACAAGCCTTGTAGCCAGGTGCAACTACTGTGATATTGCTTTAGTTTCGAATGCATGTAATATGGGATTGTTCAACATACTAATTCAATTTAATACGAATGCATATTAAACCTTTAATGCATTATATGCAATCATAGTATATGCAAATGATGATCTACTTACTAAAAAGTTCAAAAAAGTCAAATATAGTTATATGAACTAAATGAAAGTTCTATCTTTTCGATAACGTTTTTGACATTCGATATGTGCAAGAATTTTTATGCCATTGCAAAGAAAGGAGAAGAAGGTTGATTCAAGAATCTCACCTTGTACTTTGTTGTCAAACAATTGACTACACTTGTATTGATATGGACCTTTGCCTCTTGCAATTAGAAGTATTCTCTCCTGTTGCAAGGACAAATTAGACAAATGAGTAAAGTGAACGACATACGTTATGTAATTCATAAACATGAAATAGTATTTTCTTGTGGTTTTGTTTGCACTTGTATTGATATGGACCTTTGCCTCCTCTTGCAATTAGAAGTATTCCCTCCTATTGCAAGGACTAATTAGACACATGAGTAAAGTGAACGACATATGCTATGTAATTCATAAACATGAAATAATATTTTCTTGTGGTTTTGTTTGCCTCCAAAACAAGTTCAATGAGAATTGAAATGTAGCATTGAGAATAACATGTCGAAAGGCAAAAAACACAGATATAGAAACTTGAATTGAATTTTATGTGTTTTTGAAAAAACAACAATAAAGCCGATGAAAAGAGATGCAACAATTACTTCTACTGTTATCGATCCAACACTTTAGATGCACCTTTGATCGTGTTTATTAAGTAAATTAAGAGTATAATACAATGCTAGTAAGACTAAAGAAAATTAAAAGTCTAATACAATGGTAATAATAAATTGTTGAAAGGACAATTTCGTAACAATAAACAAGTTCAAAAAAATCTCATTTATACAGAGATTGGAAATTACATATTAAAGAAAGAAGTGTGTTTAATCTAAAAGAAGTTGGAAGTCGTCATCCTAATTCATCATTTGTCTCATCGATAATTATGTCATGTCCTTGAAATAGCAATACCATAAAAACCAAGTGTTAAAATACAAATAAATTAATAAATAAAATAAATAACAATATTAATATTAAATATAAAATAAATGTGTACCATATCAATATAAAAATATATAAATATGAAATAACAAATATAATAATAATATATAGGCAAATTATTGTTATTACATTCTAGTATTAAATAACTTAATATCAAAAATAATAATAATAAATAAATATTATAATCATTATGTACATCAAAAATTTTAATACATTAGAATAAAATAATAATAAGATATTAGCAAATTGGTTTTATTACTATACTTTAATATTAAAATATGTTCAATAAAACATCAAAATAAAATAATAAAATAAGTATATAATCTGAAATATCATAATTATTAGTAATAATATATTATTTTCAAAAATAGATATTATTGTGATAATAAGCTTTTAAAGGCAGCAATTAAATCTAACAAAGGGATATATTTTATGAAAAGTCACCTCTTTCACCAAACAATACATTCCCCCCATGAGTCACCTACCTTGAATGGTATAAATAGAAGGAAGGAAAATAAGGAAGAGGGAAAACATTGAGAAATACATCTGCAATTCAGAACAGCAGCAACAATGATTGTTATGCATTGGAATATAGTCATTTAATATATATATATATATATATATATATAATAGGCATACAAGTATATATGCATAGATATAGATAAATTTTATAATGAATAATATGCAATAATAAAGAATATATATGAATAAGGAAAGAATAATTATATAAACATATATATATGAATACTAATGGATATAAGTAAAATAATTATATATATATATATATATATATATATATATATATATATATGCAATAATGATACTTATAAGTAATGATGACTCTTTAATATAAACATAAGTAGATTATGTATATTTATGAATTGTCCTCATCCTATGATCAATTCAGTATAAGGTTGAAGGAGGCAAGTAAAGAAACATGGAGAGATATAGCAACTCAGGTGATGTATTCACTTAGCAATAATATTTAGCATATTTTGAATATAAAAAAACGGATATTGCTAATCTGATTATTGGTGTAATGCTTTCTTTAGTATTATCATGATAATAATGATGTTGATATTGACTTAAATAATCAGTAATAAATTCAAATGTATTTGATTAATAACATTTTGTCTTCTCAAAGATTGTTAAAAGATTGCTAAAAGATTGTCTTCTCAGTGCTTGAAATCCTACTTGGGCAACCTGAGCATGTATTGCCTAAAATTCCCATTCCGCCCCTAGGACCCTAAGCAAGGGTTGGGCCATGGAGGAATGAGGGTCCCACCTAAGTTCCGCTGCGGCCATGGAGGGGTGGTAGGCCTAGGCCACTAAGTGCTCCAAGGGTTTTCCCCAAGTAGGTCATGTGTTTTCCGAGGAGATGTCATGGGTGGAGAATGCAGTTACAAGTCCCCTAGAGTGGGAGGTTGTAGGTTACGACCCTTGAACTTAGCCAAGGACTTCGGGTGGATCTATCCACCAGGATAGAGAATGTAGATACAAGTTGCTAAGAGGGGAGGGTTGTGGTTTACCACCTCTGTACTAGGGATTACGGCTTCGGGCGGATCCTTCCATGCCACACCTCATGTGTTTCCATGATTGCATTTGTGATTATATTTATATTTGGATATTTAGATATTAATGCTAACAAATATATGTACATGTGGAAATATTAAATGCAGATTTCAATCCAAGATTACTTAGTCAAAGAGAACATTCAATTGAAAAAGAAGAAACCCTAAATCTAATCAATAAGCGAATTCTAGGGCAAAGTCGGGTAAGGGACATTACAGTGGTATCAAAGCATCTTTCCTGCCATCCTGTGCGTGCTTGAGCTAGTTGCTCACGTACTTGAGCTACTTGCTTGTCTACTTGATCTGGTTGCCTACTTGATTGAGCTAGTTGCTTGCATGCTTGAGCTACTTGCTTGCCTACTTGAACTAATTGTCTACTTGTTTGAGCTACTTACTTGTGTGCTTGAACTACTTTCTTGTCTACTTGAGCTACTTGCCTACTTGCTTGGGCTGGTTGCTTGTGTGCTTGAGCTGGTTGCCTACTTGTTTGAGCTGGTTGCTTGCATGCTTGAGCTACTTGCTTGCCTACTTGAGCTAGTTGGTTGCTTGTGTGCTTGAGCTGGTTGCCTACTTGCTTGAGCTAGTTGCTTGCATATTTGAACTACTTGCTTACGTGCTTGAGCTACCTGCTTGTCTACTTCAGCTGGTTGCTTGTGTGCTTGAGCTACTTGGTTGTCTACTTGAGCTGGTTGCTTGTATGCTTGAGCTACTTGATTGTGTGCTTGAGCTACTTGTTTGCCTAGTTGAGCTACTTTCTTGCTTAGTTGAACTACTTGTTTGCCTAGTTGAGCTACTTGGGTGTTTGCTTTAATTTTTGATTCATGTGGTTTTAAGTTGTACTGATTCACAAACTCTATCTCGTTGCTTTTGGGAGTTATGGAGAAATAGTAGAACTTAAGAATATTAGTCAATACATTGTCCTCATAACCAAAGTAACCATCACTTGGGTTAGAACTTCCAAGTCCTATCAAAGATAATAGCATCACCACAAGAAACATCTTAAAATCACACATCTTAGATCGTGATTGTTTGAGGGCAAGTAATCTTGGGCGGGGAGGACTATCATGTCCCCAAAATAGTAATACCATAAAAACCAAGTGTTAAAATACAAATAAATTAATAAATAAAATAAATAACAATATTAATATTAAATATAAAATAAATGTGTACCATATCAATATAAAAATATATAAATATGAAATAACAAATATAATAATAATATATAGGCAAATTATTGTTATTAAATTCTAGTATTAAATAACTTAATATAAAAAATAATAATAATAAATAAATATTATAATCATTACACATCAAAGATTGTAATACATTAGAATAAAATATAATAAGATATTAGCAAATTGGTTTTATTACTATACTTTAATGTTAAAATATGTTCAATAAAACATCAAAATAAAATAATAAAATAAATATATAATCTGAAATATCATAATTATTAGTAATAATATATTATTTTCAAAAATAAATATTATTATGATAATAAGCTTTTAAAGGCAACAATTAAATCTAACAAAGGGATATATTTTATAAAAGGTCATCTCTTTCACCAAACAATACATTCCCCCCATGAGTCACCTACCTTGAATGGTATAAATAGAAGGAAGGAAAATAAGGAAGAGGGGAAAACATTGAGAAATACGATCTGCAATTTAGAACAACAACAATGATTGTTATGCATTGGAATATAGAGTCATATATATATATGTATGTATAATTTAATAGGCATGCAAGTATATATGCATAAATATAGATAAATTTTATAATGAATAATATGCAATGACTAAAAAATATATATGAATAAAGAAAGAATAATTATATAAACATATGCATATGAATACTAATGGATATAAGTAAAAGAATAATTATATATATATGTATATAAAGTATATATAATATGTATAAATACATACATAATTATGCAATAATGATACTTATAAGTAGTGACTCTTTAATATAAACATAAGTAGATTATGTATATTTATGAATTGTCCTCATCCTACGATCAATTTAGTATAAGGTTGAAGGAGGCGAGTAAAGAAACATGGAGAGATATAGCAACTCAGGTGATGTATTCACTTAGCAATAATATTTAACATATTTTGAATATAAGAAACGAATATTGCTAATTTGATTATTGGTGTAATGCTTTCTTTAGTATTATCATGATAATAATGATGTTGATATTGACTTAAATAATCAGTAATAAATGCAAATGTATTTGATTGCTAAAATATTGTCTTCTCAGTGCTTGAAATCCTACTTGGACAACTTGAGCATGTGGTGTCTAAAAATCCCATTCTGCCCCTAGGACCCTAGGCAAGGGTTGGGCCTTGGAGGAATGGGGGTCCCACCTAAGTTCCACTGTGGCCATGGAGGGGTGGTAGGCCTAGGCTACTAAGTGCTCCAAGGGTTTTCCCCAAGTAGGTCATGTGTTTTTCGAGGAGATGTCATGGGTGGAGAATGCAGTTACAAGTCCCGTAGAGTGGGAGGTTGTAGGCTATGACCCTTGAACTTAGCCAAAGACTTTGGGCGGATCTATCCACCAGGATGGAGAATGCAGATACAAGTTGCTAAGAGGGGAGGGTTGTGGGTTACCACCTTTGTACTAGGGATTACGGCTTCGGGCAGATCCTTCCATGCCACCCCTCATGTGTTTCCATGATTGCATTTGTGATTATATTTATATTTTGATATCTAGATAGTAATGCTAACAAATATATGTACATGTGGAAATATTAAATGTAGATTTCAATCCAAGATTACTTAGTCAAAGAGGACATTCAATTGAAAAAGAAGAAACCCTAAATCTAATCAATAAGCGAATTCTAGGGCAAAGTCGGGTAAGGGATATTACAAATTCATGCACATTTTACATAGTTTTTATAAGCACTTAATGTGTTTCCATGATTGCATTTGTGATTATATTTATATTTCGATATCTAGATATTAATGCTAACAAATATATGTACATGTGGAAATATTAAATGCAGATTTCAATCCAAGATTACTTAGTCAAAGAGGACATTCAATTGAAAAAGAAGAAACCCTAAATCTAATCAACAAGCGAATTCTAGGGCAAAGTCGGGTAAGGGATATTACAAATTCATGCACATTTTACATAGTTTTTATAAGCCCTTATATTTTCATGGATAGTGGAAGCCAAATCTCTAATAAAATAAGGAATGTCTAATAGAGGGTTTTTTTAGTTTAGAATGTATAATCAATTTAGAATTGGCTTGAGGGATGTGGTCTAACAAAGTTTACTGTACCCGAGACACCCCAAGAGGACAAGCCATCTTAAACATCCTTGACAAAAAAATGTTTAAATTATTTAGAAGTCTGAATTTGTCCAACAACATTGACTGGGTCGTAACGAAACATGTACACTCTTCAGAACCACTTCTTTCTCTCGCGTCTTATAGTTAAAGCCACAAAATATATTTAAAAATGATTATTTATCTATTTTCCTATCGGTAACAATAGTTGTATAATTCATTTTTCTTTTTTTCAAGGGAACTTGAAAATTATGTTGACATAGATAAATGTGGGCAAATATTTTGGCATTAAATGCAAATTGTAAGAGCTTTGCTAGGGGTTGTTGATTCATTACGATGGCTACAAAATGCTATTTGTATTAAATGCCATGTCTGATCTCAAAATATGCATAGTTAATGCATATTTTTCTCTGCAACATTTTGCTAATTAAATGATTGTTATAGTAACTTGCTTATCAACATGAACTATTTCATGTTTATAAATTACATAGTATATGCCATTTACTGTAATCATTTGTCTAATTAGTCCTTGTAATAGGAATAAATACTTCTAATTGCAAGAGGAGGGAAAGGTCCATATCAATAAAAGTATAGTCAATTGTTCAACAACAAAGTACAAGGTGAGATTCTTGAATCAACCTTGTCCTTTACGTTCTACAAATTTTTGAAAGACATAATTTCTACATACATTGGAAGAATGAAATTTCTATCTTTTCAATAACTTTTTTGGCATTCGATATAAGCAAGAATTTTTATGCCATTGCAAAGAAAGGAGAAGGTTGATTCAAGAATCTCACCTTGTACTTTGTTGTCAAACAATTGACTACACTTGTATTGATACAGACCTTTGCCTCCTCCTGCAATTAGAAGTATTCCCTCCTGTTACAAGGACTAATTCATAAACATTAAACAATATTTTCTTCTGGTTTTGTTTGCTTTCAAAACAAGTTCAATGAGAATTGAAATGTAACACTAAGAATAAGATTTCAAATGACAACAAGCACACATATATAAACTTGAATTGAATTTTGTGTTTCTGAAAAAAACAACAATAAAGCTGATGAAAAGAGGTGCAACAATTACTTTTGTTGTTATCGATTCAACACTTTAGATGCACCTTTTGATCGTGTTTGTTAAGTAAATTAAGAGTAGTAAGACTAAAGTAAATTAATAGTATAATACAATCGTAATAATAAATGGTTGAAAGGACAATTTCATAACAGTACACAAGTTCAAAAAACTCTCATTTATACAAAGACTCAAATTACATATTAAAGAAAGAAGTGTGTTTCATCTAAAAGAAGTTGGAAGTTGTCATCCTAATTCATCATTTATCTTATTGCTAATTCATGCACATTTTACACAGTTTTTATAAGTCCTTATATTTACATGGATAGTGGAAGCCGAATCTCTAATAAAATATAAAATGTCTAATAGATGGTTGTTTTAGTTTAGAATGTATAATCAACTTAGAATTGGCTTGAGATATGTTGTCTAACAAAGTGTACCATAGTTGAGACACCCTGAGAGGAAAATCCATCCTAAACATCCTTGAGAAAATGTCATGTCCTTGCGCATATAATCATTCTAGTTTGATCAACGTCTAAGTGAGATTACCCAACGATGGAAGGAAATCAAATGGATGAGGATTATTAAAGGATCAAACTCATAAAAGACAATATTAATTTACATTAATTGTATTTTAATGCCAAGTGTGATTAGTTAAGAAAATAGCAAAACTTGTGTCTCAAAACGAAGGGGTTTATCAACAAAAGAGACACATCTAAATAAAAGAGGCTTGACCACCTGCCGTTGTATAAAGGAACAAATCCATTTATGGCAAGGGATGATCAATCATTCGATAAGAAGAAAGAGGATAGACATCAATAACGAAGACGCTGGGAATAATATCATTCATTATCTAGATTAGACGTATTTCTGTCAGCTTTCATACCAGTCGATTTGAAATTATAATCATTGATTAATTGTCTTTATAGCATCTGAATGTACTTGCATTGGTTAGATGTTATTTATCGCATTGATTTGGATTTATATGCATTGATTAGTTATTTTTCATAGCAACAATTTGATTCTATATATATTGATTAAGAGTTCTTCATAGCATCGACCTACTCTTATATGTACTAACTCACAACTACTTCAAGTATCAATATAGTTATGTATGCATTATTATTTCACTTTAGGCATTGATTTATATGCTGTTCTTTATGCATGCTTAGGAATCCATAATATGTATAGTTACTATTGCATAAATCTAAGTGTTTGAATTTGTTTGAAAACTCACTTGGGAAAAGGGCCTGAGAAAGTGGTGTGTGCCTAGAGATCCCACTCAAGATTTCTGCCCACTCCCATAGAGAGGATGGGCCATGGAGGGGTGGTAAGTGTCAAGACCTCTTGTGAGCTCCGCCTGTTCCCAAAAGAGTAGGTACAAGTCGCCAAGGGGGAGAGTTGTGGTATACAATCTCTTAGGATTGACATATTGCTTCGGGCGGACCCACCATGTTACCCCTCCTAGTTCACAATAGGTTGCATTATTGATAATCTATAAATGCGTTGCCACTGGTTAATGCTAGAAAATGTATACATGCATGTCTGGGAATGTTGTTCCTGGGTTTAATGCAGGTTCGCGATCCCAGATTACATCATGAAGGAGCTATTCATCTGACAAGGTGAAAACCCTAACCCTAGTTTGTGGAAATTGTGACCCATATGTGAATTCTAGGGAAAATTAGGACATGGGACACTATAGTGGTATTAGAGCATAATCCTACCATCCTGTGAAAAAGTGGTTAATGCAAACTTACCAAAGAAGGCACCCTAGGAATAACAACACTTAAAACAACACCATGAGCGAATAAATGAGCAATGAAATGAGAGCCTTCATGGAACAAACCACCCAAGCACTCAGGGACCAAAATGAGAGGAATGAAAGAACCACCCAACTTCTCCTCCAATCCATCCAAAATATGAATAGAAATAATGAAAGGGATTCTAATTCTAATCATTCTGAGAACAATAACCCCATCTCCCCAAAAACACCCAACTCTAGGCCAACAAGACCCCCCTTCCTACCTAGGGAAGAGCACATGGAAGAGGGAGAAGACAATGAACCAGCTATGGATAATGTGGATGAAATCGTGGAAGCATACAATAAAATTAACCCCAAATTTAGGAGGAATTTCTCCCCCTTGGTAACTTGTACCTACTCTTTTGGGAACAGGCGGAGCTCACAAGAGGTCTTGGCACTTACCACCCCTCCATGGCCCATCCTCTCTATGGGAGTGGGCAAAAATATTTAGTGGGATCTCTAGGCACACACCACTTTCTCAGGCCCTTTTCCCAAGTGAGTTTTCAAACAAATTCAAACACTTAGATTTATGCAATAGTAACTATACATATTATGGATTCCTAAGCATGCATAAAGAATGGCATATAAATCAATGCCTAAAGTGAAATAATAATGCATACAGAACTATATTGATACTTGAAGTAGTTGTGAGTCAGTACATATAAGAGTAGGTCAATGCTATGAAGAACTACCCCTAGAAAGGAAAGGAAGAGGCAACACAACAAAGACCTCAAGAATAGAGTGAGAAATCTAACCCTCCCTACTTTCAATGGAGAAGGAAAGACCACGTCATGTTCGTGGGTCCAAAAGCTGGACACATATCTATCACTAAATCCCATGACAGAGGAGAATGCTATTAAGTTCATCGTGCTCCATCTAACAAGGATGGCCCACAAATGGTGGCACCACGGTCTCATTACCCAAGGCCATCAACATGCAACCACCTATGATGAATTCACCCAAAGACTAATAAAAATAGTTGACCAAAAGCACCCCGAGTGGTAGTTTATTGAACTCACCCAAGTAAGACAACATGGAATTATAGAGAACTATGCCACCAAATTCCAAAACTTAGTTGTCATGGTACCCAAAATCTCTCAAGAAAGACTCACCTACTTATTTCTAGAAGGATTGAGGGGATATATCAAGAGCACGATAAGTGCATTAGAACCCACCAACTTAGATGAAGAAATTCAAAAGGCAATGAAATTTGAGGATAACCCATCAAAAGATAGACCTAAGAACTTATGCACCCTCCAAGCCCTCTCACAGAGATGAAAGGTATGAGAAGGAAGTTTCATTAAAACCATGTTCTTACTATAATAGAAAGCGAGAATGTGGTCATATGTGCCAATCAATAGATGATCTGAAAAGGAAGGGTTTGTGCTTTACATGCCATGGACCATGGGAAATTGGCCATAAATGTGAAAGAAAGAGTGAAGCCCACAAGATAGAAGAAACCCCCAAAAGGGAAAGCAAGGAGAACCCCAACAAAAGGGAAAGATATGAAGATGAAGACCATGTAACTCTAGCCACTATCTCTCAAGCTTCCAAGCATTGCCCATTCTGGATTAAGAGCACCCTCAAATGACATAGGGTTATCACTCTTGTAGATAGTGGGGAATCCCACAATTTTATTGACGAGAGACTAGTTGCACAAAATAAATTAGAAACCATAAACTTTAAAGGTTTTGCAACAGCCACCTCTACGAGAGCTAGGGTCCAATGCACAAAGATAGTTCCCCAGTTAGAATCACCTTAGGGAAGCACCCCATTAAAGAATATTTATTTGTGGTGCCATTAGACGTTGATGTAATATTAGGAACCCCTTGGATATACTCCCTAGGATGCTTCATGTTTGACCTTCTGAACTTAACAATTTGCTTCCAACACGAGGGAAAAGAAGTCACCTTAAAAGGATTACCCGATGGATCTCCAAAGGTAGTTTCATGCAAAAGAATGGAAAGGATTTTTAGGCACGAGCAAGGAGAATGGGATGCACAATGCATGATCCTTGATAAAACCTCCTCGTAGGGCAAGGAAATTCACATAGACATCGAACCCATCTTAAGTGAACATAAGAAAGTGTTTAGTGACATTCCACCAGGGCTACCCCCAAAAAGGGGATTTGAACACACCATAGAGCTAGAAGGAGAAGAACTTGTAATAACCACACCATACTGACACCCCCACAAGTTAAAAGAAGAGACTGAAAAGATGATTAAAGAGCTGCTAGAAATGGGCCGTATCCAACCTAGTTCCAACCTATAGTCAAGAAAAAGGATGGAACCATGAGAATGTGCATAGACTACAGGGCTTTGAACAAGAAAATAATCAAAAATCGCTATCCTATACAAGAATCGATGAATTGATCGATGAACTCCATGGAGCCAAATACTTCTCCAAGATTGATTTGCGATCGAGGTATCACCAAATAATGATGAGGAAAGAGGATATTCCAAAGACAACCTTTCGATGCCATTATGGGCATTTTGAATTCTTAGTATTACCCTTTGGACTAACAAACGCCCCAACAACATTTCAATCATGTATCATATATTCTGAAAATAGCTAAGGAAGTTCCTACTAGTATTTTTTGATGAAATTCTTATCTACAACAAGACATGGGAGGAACATCTCCAACACCTTGAGGAAGTCCTAAAATTTTTGGGAAAAGAATCCTTGTATGCTAAAGCATCAAAATGTGAGTTCGGGTTGGAAGAGATACTTTACCTAGGCCACAGGATCAATGCCTAGAGGGTAAGTATTGATGAGGAAAAAATAGTAGCAATTAAGGAATGACCAAGACCTAAAACCCTCACACAACTAAGGGGCTTTGTGGGGCTATGCAGCAACTATAAACATTTTGTAAAGGGTTTTACCAAAATTTCTGCCCCACTCAGAAACTTAACCAAAAGGGGAGCCTTTGTAGGGACTAAAATGACTCAACAGGCCTTCGAAAAACTAAAAGAAGCAATGAGCTCGTGTCCTATTTTAGCCATCCTTGACTTCACACTACCCTTCAAATTTCAATGCGATGCATCTGGAGAAGGAATTGGGGCAGTCCCTATGCAAAATAAACACCCCATTGCATTTAAAAGCCACAAGCTCACCGAGGCAAAAAAAAATTCCATTTATGATAAAGAGATGCTAGCAATCATGCACACACTAGCAAAATTTTCGCCAATATTTGGTTAGCAGGAAATTCAATGTTAAAATAGATCACATTAGCCTAAGATACTTCATGAATCAAAAAGACCTCAATGATAGACAACAAAAGTGGGTAAGCAAGATACAAGCTTACGACTTTGATATTGAGTACATGAAAGGGACAAATAATGTAGTGGTTGATGCTTTATCAAGATGACCCTACTTGAACACCTTGACCCGCATAGCCACAGATTGGAAAAATGATATCATTGTGGAATATGTCAAGGACCCCCAAGCTAACAATATCCTTGAAGGACATTTACCCGATGAAGAGTACAAAGTAGTGGAAGAACTTATCTTATATAAGGATAGGATATTCCTTGTGCCTAACTCCAAGATGAAGGAAATAATTCTTAAGGAATACCATGACAACCCTTTAGCAAGACACCAAGGGTATTATAAAACTTACAAACAAGTAAGGGAGAGATACTCTTAGAAAGGCCTCAAAAAAGATGTACTAAGGCATATACAAGAATGCATGACCTTTCAAAGGAACAAAACTGAGCAAAGCCACCCAACAGGTCTTCTACAACCTCTAGCTACTCCAAATGAAAAATGGGAGAGAATTTCGATGGATTTCATAACAGGGTTGCCCAAAGTACAAGGGAAGGATTGCATTTATGTAGTAGTGGACCGTCTTACCAAGTATGCCCACTTCTTCGCCATTTCCACGGAGTATCGAGCCCCTCCAAGATGAAGGAAAAAATTCTTGAGGAATACCATGACAACCCTTTAGTAGGACACCAAGTGTATTATAAAACCTACATACAAGTAAGGGAGAGATACTCTTGGAAAGGCCTCAAGAAAGATGTACTAAGGCATGTACAGGAATGCATGACTTGTCAAAAGAACAAAACTAAGAAAAGCCACCCAACAGGTCTTCTACAACCTTTACCTATTTCGAATAAAAAATGGGAGAGCATTTCAATGGATTTCATAACAGAGTTGTCCAAAGTACAAGGGAAGGATTGCATTTATGTAGTAGTGATTTTTCTTACCAAGTATGCCCACTTCATAATTTCCATGAAGTATCGAGCCCCCCAAGTGGCAGAAGTATTTTTTAAAGAGATCTTTAGACTAGATGGTCTTCCAGGAATATATTCAATGATCAAGACAGTCAATTCCTTAGCCAATTTTGGCAAGAGCTATTCTGATTGGCAAGAACTGATCTTACACCCAATACAAGTTTCCACCCTCAAATGACATAAATCGTTAACAAGTGGGTAGAAGGCTATTTGACGAATTACGTCACTAGCTAGCAGAATGCATGGGTAAAATGGTTGCATCGAGGTGAATATTGCTACAATACTACCCACCGCATGTCAATCAAAATGAGTCCATTCAAAGCTTTATATAGTTACGAACCAACCACCTTCAAAAGTTTGATTTCACAAGAAAGTCAAGTACCAAGGGAAAAGGATTTTATGCAATCGAACACATACATTATGAACACCCTCAAGGATAATTTGCATCAAGCACAAAATCAACAAAAGATCTATGCTGATCAGAACTGCACTAAGAGAACCTTTGAAGTGGGAGAACTAGTGTTTTTACGGTTACAACCATATAAGCAATCGTCCATCAAAATAAGCGGAGCAGAAAAAATTAAACCCCAGTTTTATGGACCTTACAAGATCTTAAGGAAGATCAGTGAAGTAGCTTATGAATTAGAGTTTCCCGAGAATAGCCGCATTCACAATATCTTTCATGTATTAAGGTTGAAGAAGGTTTTAGGACATCAAGTTGCCCCATGTGTAGAGTTACCCCCACTGGACGATGAAGGCAAGCTAATCTTAGAACCATAAGCGATCCTCAATATGTATGAGGCGATTAAGGAATAAGACTATCTCAGAATTCTTGATCAA
Source organism: Sequoiadendron giganteum (assembly GCA_007115665.2). Classification (NCBI taxonomy): domain Eukaryota; kingdom Viridiplantae; phylum Streptophyta; class Pinopsida; order Cupressales; family Cupressaceae; genus Sequoiadendron; species Sequoiadendron giganteum. The sequence goes on along the minus strand of CM021108.1, from coordinate 518,979,401 downwards.
ATGGAAAGGCTTACCAGAAGAGAATTCTACATGGGAAGGTGAAGAAATCACCAATCATTTGAATTTAAAATTACTTGAGGGCAAACAAATTTGGGAGGGGAGGAATGTCATGTCCCCGAGCATATAATTATTCTAGTTTGATTGACGTCTAAGTGAGATTACCCAACGAAGGAAGGCAATAATGCATGAGGATTATTAAAGGATCAAACTCATAAAAGATAATATTAATTTACATTAATTGTCTTTTAAAGCCAAGTACTATTAGTTAAGAAAATAATAAAAGTTATGTCTCAAAACGAAGGGGTACATTAGTAGAAGAGACATGTCTAAATAGAAGAGACTTGACCACCTGTCAATGTATAAAGGAACGAATCCATTTATGGCAAAGGTATGATAAATCATTCGATAAGAAGAAAGAGGATAGACATCAACGAAGACGTTGGGAATAATAACATCATTCATTATCTAGATCAGGCATATTTCTGTCAACTTTCATACCAGTCAATCTGAAATTATATGCATTGATTAATTATCTTTATAGCATCGATCTGAATGTACTTGCATTGGTTAGTTGTTCTTTATTGCATCGATTTGGATTTATATGCATTGATTAGTTCTTTTTCATAGCAACAATATGATTATATATATATATATATATATATATTGATTAAGAGTTCTTAATAGCATTGACCTGCTCTTATATGTACTGACTCACGACTACTTCAAGTATCAATATAGTTCTATACACATTATTATTTGTCACTTCAGGCATGTATTTATATGTTGTTATTTATGCATGCTTAGGAAGCCATAATATGTATAGCTACTATTGCATATTAATGTCTGAGGATAAATCTGAGTGTTAGAATCTATTTGAAAACCCACTTGGGGGAAGGGCCCGAGAAAGCGGGGCGTGCCTAGAGATCCCACTCAAGATTTCCGCCCACTCCCATAGAGAGGATGGGCCATGGAGGGGTGGTAAGTGCCAAGACCGCTTGTGAACTCTGCCCGTTCCCACTAGTGGGAAAAGTGTCTTCCAAGGTTGTGGCTATTGGAATCAAGCAACACTAAGAGGGGGGGGGGGGGTGAATCAATGTTCTACAGTTTTTAACTTTATTAATTTGACCCTTCAAGCATTTATAACATTCAATCAAAAGAAATATGCATGAACATAAAACAAACAACCATAACACCATAAAATAGGAATTTTTACGTGGAAACCCTATTAGGGGAAAAACCACAATGGATGGCCAATCCACAATATGATATGAGTATACTCAAAATGAAGTTTACAATATGGGAATGCACTTGCATTCAGGCGCACTGCCTAAAGCTCACTGCTCAAAGAAGACTCGCTGTCTTACAAAGATAATCAGATTAAATCCATCTGAGAAATTGAATTGAGAGATTAACATCTACATATTCTTTTGGAACACTTCCGGTTAGGCTCAACAATCGATCTTTTGTCCTTTAGACTAATTTTTCAATTTTGCTCTGCTCTGCTATGATTCGCAACACAAATCCTTTATGCACAAGTGAAACTGTTCATTATCGCTCTTCTGCTTTGCTTGGATTTTCACCTCACATCGACACACTTCACACACATCTCAAAATGATATGATCGATCTCTTATATATATCTGCGACTAAAGATTAATTGCCCATATGTCAACTTCAACAAGATATAAAAACATTTGCAGACTGTCGACTCAATTCATGGATAATCCTTAATGCGCACCAACCAAAGTCGGCTATAGCATAGAAATGATAAACATTATCATGTACAAACACAAAAAATACTTAAACAGTTGCTTCTCAAACATCCGCGACATATTACATCCACGAAGTCGACTTTTGTATTGATAATCAAAGAATTAACCAACCGAATCTTCTAACTCGCACACGGATCAATACGAGCCACTAAGATTCAATAGCAACAAAGAACATATGCCAAACAACATTCCCTGAGATACACAACTCAAAATAATAACAAAAAATATTCATGTGAATCAATGAACACAAAACTGCCGGATGCTTTGTTCTTCCTTGATTGTCTTCAATCTGACTGTCGGTATGATCAAATGATGATGCGCGGATCCAATCACTGACTAGGGTTGCCATCAATGACAACACCAAATGATATTTGCAGTGTCTCTTGCCAAAAATCTCCCCCTTTGGCATTGATGACAACACTTAGTGAAAAATGGCTAAGTGTCAGATCAGTACCAACATCAATACACTGCCACTCTTCAAAATTTCAAAAACAAAACTCTCCCCCTGACTCTCCCACTTTGACATCAATGGAAAAGGAAAGAATCCGGATATCAAAAATTAAACAAACTTGTTATGAACAAATTGCTTATGTACAAACAAGCTTCAACTTACATAAACTTGAAAACATCTGCAAAATATTTCTTCAACAAAATCAAATTTGTGTCCCAAACCCTTTTAGAATCTCCAAAATTGTTATTTGACCACAAACTAGGTAAGATTGTGTCTCTACAGACTCAGGGTTCACTGGATCACCAACTTCCTTAGCATCTTCAACTTCCTTTAATGCACTTGACATTATTTCTATCTTCGCACCAATTAGGCCTCTAAGTTCATAGGCTCTTTCCGCAATTCTGTCATTGTCATGCTTCAAGCTCCTTATTTTGTCAAGCAAAGATATCACCTGACCTTATAAATTTCCAACACCACTGGCTAAAGGATCAAAAGCTTTAGAATTAACAACTAACTATTTTTTAAGATCCTTAACCTTCTTCTCATTGACCTCAATAAATTTTGACAAAGACAAACATGATTCATAAATCTTTCCACCTTCAGATGGAGCACTTTGAATATTCTTCACACAGCTGGCTGACAAAGTTTTATCATTATTTATCATTCCTTTCAACCTATTGAACCTTTTGGCATCAAATTCCTTCTGAACTTTAACCATGGCTAACTTCTCAAGTGACTCGAAATGAGTACTTATAGAGTTAATGAGCTTCTTCAGTTCACCGGAGGAGGAACTTGACGTATCCTTGAGATGAGTAGGCATTATTTTCTCTAGAACTCCAGATGCAAGATTTAAAAGTTCACTATCCTCAATGTGAGACTTCAACAATTATTCTCTAGCCTTCGCCTAAGCAAATGATGCTACCTTCATTTTCTGAATTGGGAACATATAGGATAGGTCGATAGGAACTTCAACCAATTAAGTGTCAAATTATTCCTATTGCTCTACCAGAAATTTATTCACTGCCTCTGTAGTGTCTCTTGCTTCCATTGGACCTTCCTTTACATCAAATTTCTTTTCCTCAACCACTGTTTCCTCAGCTGCAGATTCTGGCTTATCTTCGGGAATCTCAACTTTCTCAACCGATACAATTTCAGGAACTTCAATCTCCATAGGTATTTATGTATTATCCACATCAAGAGGAATCTGAGTATCCTTAGCTATATCTTGTTTTTCTTCTTCTTCTGTTAGACCAGATGAGACATCTTTATCATGTGTTTCTTTAGAGACAACATCAATTCTTTTACTTAACAAAACTTTTCTCAAAATTTGTTTAGTTTCTTCTGCAAATTCTTTAGTCTGATCAATCATGAGCTTGTTCACCCTTGTCTTGCTCTTGAATTCCTTTTTGGATTTATTTAGAATTTCTTTCATTTCTTCCACAGACACCACTGGACATAACTCTGCGAGAATTCTTTCTCTCATTTTCTCTTCTTCTGATCTAGCATTTACTCTTCTCATTTCCAAAATCTCGTACAGACTCTTAGGTAAATCGGGCATTATTTCAATAAGAACCTTATTGAAAACATTTAAATGCTTTATTGTAGCCTCCTCAAGAGTTCTTTGACCAAATTTATCAAAATTTTCATACCATTTACAAAGCAGCTTAACATTTCCATCTTTGACCAAATCTTTCTCAACCTCTTCTACTGACATACCAGGTTTGTCAATTTTTACCTTCTTCTTTGCTTTGCCTTCTTCATCGGAGGGATTTCTTTTAGTAACCTTTGTTGCCTGGGTGCCCATATGCTTTATTTCTCTCACATCTTCATCAAACTCAGTCTCTTCATCTTCTAAAACAAATTCATAGACTCGTGTGCTCTTATTCTTCTTCCTCTTACTAGATACCTTGGTTTGAGTTTTCACAGGAATTGGCTTTGCAACAGGGGCATATAGGGATGCAAAGCTCCTTGTTGACCTAGTTCGGGCAGAGGATGCTGCCGAACTAGCAGCATTAGTTTTTGTTGGCTCTTTTTTTGCTTCAACTTGTTCTCTCCTTTTTCTAGCTTCTCTTACTGCTTCTGCATATATTCCCATGCTTTCTAGAAATATTTCCACTTCTTTTCTTACTTTTATGACTATCACAGGTTTCCTTAGTTCATTGTGCACCTGCATATCCTTTTCTGCATAAGTTCCAAACCTCTCTTCTGGTGGATCCAAAGGCTTATTCAGTAAATGTTGTGCATACATTTCCAGAATGTGCTCCTCAACTTCATAACCCATTGGCATAATCCAGACTGTTCTAGGATCAACGACTTCCATCATGCATTGATCAATGTCCACCATAAAACAAATAGTATCCTTATACTTCTCCACAATAGATGTAGAAATTCTTTCTCTAGCATGCATCATACTCTGAAAATTCTTGAAGTATCCCCAGATTGCAATTTTTTTGGCTTGACTATTTCCTATTCCATATAACATTTCTCTAATTTGAACAGCTACAGGCTGACTGCCTTGCCAATGTACTTTCCCAACACCCAAAACTTCACTCATGAAATAAAAGAATAAACATAGCAACAAATTTCCATACTTAAAGGAATTTTTCCTCTTTCTTGAACTTACCAAGATTTTCCATCAGTTGACTTCTTAGCAACTCACATAAATCATAGTCTGCATTCTCCTTCACCATTTGATAAGCTGCATAAATGGTTGTACCAGATACAAAATTGTCCCGACTTGAGTGATATATCCCGTAACCAGTAATCATCGATGAAAATTTCACATCCACTTCAATGATATCTTCAATTGTCATGGCTCTTCTGTCATACATTGAACCTGTTGCATTAGCCACCATTTGATTCTTTATGAACTTCAAAATCGGAAATCCACCAGAGGAATTTAAACTTGTAACAATACTTATAGCCTCCTTTATAAACTTAAAGGGTATAATCAACCACATGAATTCATCACGAACTCGACTCAAGATGTACGAGACCCATTCGCTCTCTTCAAACATGGGAAATTTAACAATCTGTGTAAATTTCTTCTCTTCTAGGGTTTTGAATTTCGGTTTGAAACAAAAGTCTTCTCCTATAATGTGATTGTTATACAGATTCAGTAGCTGCAAGCTTCCTAGCTCTTCAATGTTTGCGTGGATATATGTCCTAATATCTTCAGTATGTAAGACGTCGTGCGAAACAGATGAAAATGCACCTAACGGGTATGTCCGATGAACTTGAAAGTATGCCATTCAAATTTGGGACGGGGTTTGTCCTTGACTTTGAATACCAATGGAGTAGCCATTTTCATAAATTCACAAGTTTTCTGATAAATACCTTTTTTTCGGATCACAGTTGATTGCTGAAAGATCCTTCACACTTGAATTTCACCTCAATTCGCCAAAGTTTGCTTCAGAGCTCTCATAACTTCTTCTCTTCAAAATGAAAAGTGACAAATGAAAGAAAAAAAGACCTTTTATCACTCGCACACTTAACTGTTTTTGTCGCAATAAATGCCTACTACCCTAACTCATCCGATTACGCTGTTTCCATGCACTGTGACAAATAATTCTTTTGCAGACCTCCAATATTGCATAATATTCTCCTAGTAGATTCATTAGCATTTGTGGAGTATCTATGCGCTTACTACACTTATCCACATTCCGGTGTTAGTTACCGATAGGGGGTTAAGAGATTTTATTGACAACTCCCCCTAGGCCAAAGGCATCAAACTAATTCCCAGAGGAATTACCAGAAGTAGGTTCTGGTGCTGGTGCATCTCCTTCAACACAGGGACTTCTTCATCACCCATCTCTTCTGCATTTGCTTCCTGATCACATCTGTAGTGACTTTTCCTTTTCCTTTTTCATCCTTCTGCATGTTTCTCCTTTGATTTACCAAACCTTTTCTGTTCCAACAAAATTAGGCAATGTGACAAAATTTGTTGCAGTTATAGCACACAATATTTTTTTGTCTAGACCAGTTGTTCCACTAATTTTCTCTTGATCTACACTGGTTAGCAGTATGGCCAGATCTATTGCATGTATAACATCTAACATCTCTATGAAATTTGTTCATCATATTTCTACATTTATTTGACTTGTGACCAAACTTATCGCAATTAAAGCACTGACCTGAGAATGATGGACCACTTGGATTCATCTTGCTTCTACATTGAGAAGCCATATGACCAAATTTATTGTAGGTAAAATAGTAACCATTGAATATTTGAGCATTAGGTTGTCTTACCAGATTCCTTCTAGCTCTATTTATCTGATTTCCTTGCCTAAATCTCCTTTGTCTGGATCTAGAAATTTCTCCTTCTTCATAACCAAGACCTCACTTGTCACCATTAGTCCTCTAACTGTTGATCAGTTCATCAAGCTTGGCTAAGCTAACTTTGAACTTCTCTTTGTACTCATTTGCAGTAGCAAGTTCATCTCTGAAATCATCAATCTATTTTTCAAGTACTTCCTCATTGTTTTTAGATTGTTCCAATTCATTGTCCAAATGACTACATGCTTTAGATTTTTTTTCAAGGACTGTGCAAGCTTCTCTTCATTCTTATTTTTGTCTTCAATCTCTTTGGTCATCCTCATCATAATAGATTCCATCTCATGTTTTAGGACTGTATTATCTCTGGTGAGCTTTTCACATTCTTCTGTCTTTTCCTTCAGGGATGGACTTAGTTGCTCATCTTCAATGCTTGTATTGTCATTCTGCTTAATCTGATCACAAAATTCCTTTCTTTTCTCCTTGGACTTATTGATTTTATCTTTCAATGATTCAATGAATTTCTCAGTATCCATGAGGTTTCCTTGCAATTTTTGAACTTTTTTGATTGATCAAGATCATCTAGGGCCACCAAAAGTTGTTGCTAAAGAGTGCTTGAATCCATGAAAACACTTTCCAAGATCTCCCCAAGTTGTTAGACTTCTTCTTCCAAGGAACTAGCTCTGATACCAATTGTTGGAATCAAGCAACGCTGAGAGGGGGGCTAAATCAGTGTTCTGTAATTGCTAACTTTATTAATCTGACCCTTCAAGCATTTATAACATCCAATCAAAAGAAATATGCATGAGCATAAAAACAACAACCATAACACCATAATACAAGAAATTTTATGTGGAAACCTTGTTAGGGGAAAAACCACGGTGGATGGCCAATCCACAATATGATCTAAGTATACTCAAAATGAAGTTTACAATATGGGAATGCACTTGCATTCAGGCACACTACCTAGAGTTCACTGCTCAAAGAAGACTCGCTATCTTCAAAGATAACCAGATTAAATCCATCTGAGAAATTGAATTGAGAGATTAGCATCTACATATGCTTGATTATAGTTCCGGTTAGGCTCAACAATCGATCTTCTATCCTTCAAACTGATTATGCACTTCTGCTATGCTCTGCTCTGATTCACAACACAAATCCTTTATGCACAAGTGAAACTGTGCATTATCGCTCTTCTACTCTACTTGGATTCACAACTCACATCGACACACTTCACACACATCTCAAGATGATATGATCGATCTCTTATATATATTTGCGACTAAAGATTAATCGCCCATATGTCAGCTTCAACAAGATATAAAAAATTTGCAAACTATCGGCTCAATTCATGGATAATCCTTAATGCGCACCAACTAAAGTCGGATATAGCATAACAATGATCAACATTATCATGTACAGACACAAAAATTACTAAAACAATTACTTCTCAAACATCTATGACATATTACATCCACAAAGTCGGCTTCTGTACTGATAATCAAAGAATTAACCAACCAAATCTTCTAACTTGCACACAGATCAATATGAGCCACTAAGATTCAATAGCAACAGAGAACATATGCCAAACAACATTCCCTGAGATATGCAACACAAAATAATAACATAAAATCTTCATGTGAATAGATGAACACAAAACTGTCGGATGCTCTGTTTTTCCTTGACTGTCTTCAATCTGATTGCCGGTATGATCAAATGATGACACACAGATCCAATCACCGACTAGGTTTGCCATCAATAACAACACCAAATGATATTTGCAATATCTCTTGCCAACAATGACATGGATGGGGAAAGAAAGTACAAGTTTCCAAGGGGGAGAGTTGTGGTATACAATCTCTTAGACTTGGCATATGGCTTTAGACGGACTCACCATGTTACCCCTCCTAGTTCACAATAGGTTGCATTATTGATAATCTATAAATGTGTTGCCATTGGTTAATGATAACAAATGTATATATGCATGTTTGGGAATGCCGTTCATGGGTTGAATGTAGGTTTGTAATTCTGGGTTACATCATCAAGGAGCTATTCATTTGACAAGGTGAAAACCCTAACCCTAGTTTGTGGAAATTGTGACCCATAGGAAAATTCTAGGGCAAATTAGGATAGGGTACACTACACAAAAAAATGTTTAAATTATTTAGAAGTTCGATTTTGTCACAGTTGGTAACGAAACATGTACACTCTTCAAAACTACCTCCTACTCTCACGTCTTATAGTGAAAGCCACAAAATATATTTAAAAATTATTATTTATCTGTTTTCCCATTGGTCACAGTTGTATAATTCATTTTTTTTAAAGGAACTTGAAAATTATGATGACAGATAAATATGGGCAAATATTTTGGCATTAAATGCAAATTGTGAGAGCTTTGTTGGGGTTTGCTGATTTAGTACGGTGGCTACAAAATGATATTTGTATTAAATGCCATGTCTGATATCAAAATATGCATAGTTAATGCATATTTCTCTCTTAAGTGTTTTGCTAATCAAATGATTGCAATAGTAACTTGCTTATCAGCATAAACTATTTCATGTTTATGAATTACATAGCCTATGTCATTCACTATACTCATTTGTCTAATTAGTCCTTGTAATAGGAAGGAATACTTCTAATTGTAGGAGGAGGGAAAGGTCCATATCAGTACAAGTGCAGTCAATTGTTCAGCAACAAAGTACAAGGTGAGATTCTTGAATCAACCTTGTCCTTTATGTTCTACAACTTTATGAAACACATAATTTCTACATACATTGGAAGAATGAAAGTTCTATTTTTTCAATAACTTTTTTGACATTTGATATATGCAAGAATTTTTATGCCATTGAAAAGAAAGGAGAAGGTTGATTCAAGAATCTCACCTTTTGTACGCACACTTAATTAAGCATCTAAAAGATAGGGGAGTACATGTCGGTGCACCCAAGTTTTGTACGCACACTTAATTAAGCATCTAAAAATATCATGATTTTAGTGCTACTCAATTCTTGAGTTCAAGACAAAATATTTGCAAACTTTTAAACGAACATATTGGTTGCGAGTTAAAGTTTGTTTTGAGGTATGGGGTGATGAATGTTTCAACTGCCTAAAAGTTGTTTTTCCTAGCATGAGACAACTTTATGAAGAACCAATCCCTTCATTTAACAGATAGCAACATAATTGTGTTCAAATGAAATAAAACACAACAAAAATGATCCGACAGCGTAAAGATTCCAAATAATAAAATTCACTGAAACCATGGCATGCAAATTATCTATAAATTTTGCACAAATTTTGTTGTGCTATCGAATATTCCATTGATAAAAAATAGGTAGAGCTACTCCGACAAGAAGATTTTTAAGGATGTGAGATTATTAGAAGCCATGAGAAGACATGCACAAAGTGATGTGGTGACCCAACACTTCCAACGACTTCTCCTCAAATCCCATGGCATTTAATACATTAACTATGCATTGAGTGATTTTATAGCCATCGTACTAAGTCAACAACCTGCTACCAAAGCTCTCACAATTTGTATTTAATGCAAAATATTCCCGCAGGGCGGGTGCATGGAAATGGGTAGCAATTCCGTGGACACCCCCTAAAAAATATTTGAAAAACCATAACGCGAGCGCGTTATAACGCGCTCACATTATGGCTTGTTATGCCGAACCTGAGGCTCGACAACTACAAACCAATAATGCAAGCACATTATAACGTGCTCGCATTATTGATTGTTAAAAGCAAAAAAAGAAATGAAAATATCTCATTAGGATTTCAATTTGGTTTTTTTGCAGTCGCGGCCAAAACCAACACAATTTCGCGCTCGTGTTCTAGGAGGGGAATTTCAACAAATTTCTTCACCAACAATCCCTATTTCTTCGCAACAATGGTGCCACGACGACGAGGAGTTGTGAGAGGTAAGGATTCTATAGTTTTTGTTTTGAATTAGTTAGTTTTAGGTTGAATTAGTTAGTTTTAGGTTGAGTTTGATATCTATTTGTTTGAATTTTTAGATGCAAATCAACTTGAAAACCCTCAAAATCCTCAATAGGAAGACCAACCAAATCCTCAAGATCAAAATCAACCACAACATCAACCTCCTCCACCAATGAATCAACCCCCTCCTGACACTCAACAAAATTTAATGAGTGAAATTGAAAACAACAAAAAGAGAATTGAGGAGTTGATCAGTAGGTTGAGTGATCCAAATGGTTCAATCGCAGAAAGAATGACCCTAGCAAATTCATTAAAAGATATGTTAAAAAATGTAGATTCAATTAGCAAACAAATAACTGGATGGCAAGATAGGAGGCATGCGGCTATGGATTATTATGCAAATAAACTATCATACAAGGATGTGAAGGATTTAAAAATTACAAAAGGTGATTTGTGCTCATTATTCATTGACTCACACACAAATCAAAATCTTACCCTCAATGCGAAGAGGTTTCCTATCCATTGGTGCAACCACCAACAAATTAGGGACCATTTTTATGATAGGTGGTACATTGTCTTCAATTACCCACCGTGCAACAATTGCGAGGTCCCGCAATATTTCCTTAGGAAACTATACAGTGAGTTCATATTGAACAAAATCCCAATTATTTTGATATGAGGGATTTCCAGGGGAGAGGTGGGGGGTCAGCTTAGGATAGACCTGGTGCACAGCCGAATCCTACGCGGCAAGGTAGACGAGCTCTCTCTAGGCCACCTCGTGAGCATATTGTTATGCATTCCGTCACAAAGGAAAGTGCTGACGTAGAGACATTGCAGGCAATCAACACTTTGACCTAGAGTGTCATCCATCATACTAGCCCTATTCTACAACACCATCCAGGGGATTCTTCGAGTGGTGGCCTTCGAACACATGTGTGTCAATCTTGCGGGGCTACTTGTTCATATGACCCCACCAACACTCAAAAGACTGGTACACAGGATCTGTCTGCAGCTATGGAGATGGAGAGGGCAACTGACATTTTGCATGAGGCATATGGCATTGATAGTCAGGTAAAAGTTAGTGCATGTGTTCATTGAATTTAATTTATTAAATTTCGATTTTGAAATGCAAGATTAACTAAAAATGTTTTATGATTTTAATAAAATTGCAGGGTCACAGTGTTGAGACTGAATACACCAACCCCCCACCAACCTATTTATGTAGTACACCTATCGCTAGGGTATGTAACTAGTAAACAATTATAAATTTATTGCATGTTAATAGCTCAGTTTTTTACGAATGGTAATTTAATATGCGATTTTGGATGTTGAACAGACTAATATTGGAGGTTTTGATGGAACACTTCCCAGTGGCAATGGATTTACTCAAACCTTCACACAGGTAATATAATAAAGAGCTTAACTAGTGAATCAAGTACTTAATAGATTTGTGTAGTTTATATGCACATCGTTGATTACATTGAATATTTTGTTGTTTTATTTTCAGTTGTTGTGAGACGATGCACCTCTGAATGTGATGAGGGAAATGGGTATTGGTGTGACATCTGCTATACAATCCTCAATGGCTCTGACAAAAGAGGTATGAGGAAAATTAGTAAATTTCAATTTACATTTGTTGTTATAAATGTTGGTTAGTGAAAAATCAAACCATTATTGATTCACGTAGTTTAATTTCTATTTGTATGGTTTATACAGGGCTTGAGCACGCCCGAGCATGGGCATGAGGATATTTCCCTTGTGGAGAGAGATCGTGAGAAGGCTGTAAGTGATTATTTTGTCAAATATATTATTTTTTATAATTTAATTTCTATATATTCATGTCTTTACTTCTTATTGTATATTTAAAACTTCACCATGAACTAAACCCTAGGAGGAGTAGCAGGAACACTCCACGAGCGCGGCAAAAATGAGTGACAGATCTATCGCCATCCGAACGAAAAGGAAAGGGAAAGATTTTATTTCTAGGGCATGGAAAGCAATGACTTTTGATTCCAGAGTGCTTTGTTGTATGCCTACATGGCCATTTTGTACATATTTTTTATTGGACATATTTGACATTGTATGCCTATATGGCATTCTCGTAAGCCTATATGGCTATTTTGTACATATATTTCATACTTATATCAACATATATTGATGTATGCCTACATGGCTATTTGGTTAATACAAATATCTTTTATCGATGCCTATCCATATTTGCATTCTAAATTTATGGTTCAATAGTTATGAGTTACGTGTATTCAAGGTAATTTCTATGTTAATACAAATATCTTTTATCGATGCTTATACTTATGTGATTGATGTATGTTTGTGTATGGGATCATAGTAATTTCTATTTGATGATGCTATCGTGTCTTTAAGGTTTATTTATTAAAGGGTGCATGAAACAAGTTTTAAATCCTTAAAAATATTTGAATTTATTAGGTTTTTCTATTTGTCGAGTTTTGGCTCCAAGCCCGAGTCCAAGTTCGAGGCGAGTCCAAGTCTTGTAACACTAGTATGAACACATCGAGGAATAATGTATATGGCGATGAAGAGAGAACCCATCCTTGTTTCCAAACAAATCATGGTATAGATATGGGTGATCGAGATAAAACATCACTCTTCTGGATAGTTCAAACCATAATATTTCATGGCTGCAAACACACCTTCATTATGTGTGTTCTTGATCCTATTGAAGAAATAGTGGAACATGTTGTAGATCAAATATTGCAACCCTAAGTCCACAAAAAGGTTACTTGTCCTGATTTCCGCAAATTTCTTTAAGATGTTCATCCTTCTTGAGTAATGCCAACCACTATCATCAGTTGCCATGCTTCTAATGGAAAGTCAATTTGTTGCAATACCCAAAGGCTAGCAGGTTCATTTGCTCTAATACCACTATAATGACTCGAGCTCTGGATCAATAGATTTTTTATTTATTTCTTATTGGATTGAGAAAGGTTGTCATCCAATATTATTAAGATAGATAACGAAGTCCCCAAATTATAAATGAAATAAATTTTGAATATGAAATCTAATTCAAATATTAATTTGATAATGGAAATTTGATAAATAAATATAATAGTTGTTTCTAATTAATCAATTAAAATCATGTTTTAGCTTTGAATATAAATTTGCCTATCATTGATATATAGGCCTTGAGAATTGGGATGCCTTTCCTGATCGATACTTTGTACTCATGCATCTAACTTTGAGTCCTTTCCGGATTATATGCTTGAAACGTATACTCCCATACTATAAATTTTTTTTCATATAGACCAATCCCACACTAGGTAATTCAATAAAATAAATAAGTCCACAAATTGATTACCCTGATCTTCCCTTCTTATTCTCTTTTATACTCGAAAACTACACAATTGAATCCTGATAGCAATATCACAATTTGACACATTGTAGAAAATACCTCCTACTTATCAATTGATGAGCTAAAGGGGCTCTATAATGAATGTTTCATAAGGCACAACACTTGTTGAAGGTTTTGCAAATGGGGTTGCAAGCTAAGTGGCCTTAACCTTGGGGAAAAAACTTCGTGGTTAAGCGCTTGAGTTGGAGTAGTACTAGGATGGGTGACCTCCTGGGAAGGCCTAATGCCTCACCTCTGTGAGCATCACCTACATGTAATGAGTGCTAAGTGGGCCATTCATTATCATGAGAGATGGGTTCTTGTGAACTCAACCCTCTTTCAATCCATGTCAGCCTTGGGACTGTACGGGAAGTTGGAGGTCGTACCAAGTATGGGATCAACAAGTTTATATAAGAAATCTAAAAAATAGAGAACAATGTGAATAATTCTTATCTTATCTTCTCCAAAAGTTCATCAACAACCGTCATTCGAGTCTCTCAAGGCTTTACATAGTGTTTTACACCCTTGTCTAACTGATCCACGCCCTCAACTAACTAAAAACCAACTTTCAAAACAAGTAACCATTGCATTTCAAATTTGTTGCTTTAAGCAACTTACAAAGTTGTAACTTTAAACTCCTCCAACCTAAGGGATCGATCCGGTGGAACATAGCTCAGAGCGATTCCACGTGTTTCAGTGTGAAAGAGGACCATGCCTAACGTAAAAATACCTATTTGGACGTGTTGGAACAGTCCGCTTGGTCACACAAGCTGTAGAATGAAAGTTGCACCACTTTGCAACTTTGCATTGCTTGCATTTGATGCTTTTTCCATCAAGTGAAAATCCGCCACCACGAGAGAACCACTCTAAGATAGCCAAAACCAATTATTTTTTTTGTAGAGGGGCTCAATGCGATCCTATAGGATCAGACGAAAAGTTTCTAAGCATCACGATATCTGAGTAATAGCATGCTGAAGTTTGCAGCCATTTTGCACTTTGGACCCTTATGGGATCAATCCGGTGGAACATAGCTCAGAGCGATTCCACGTGTTTCAGTGCAAAACAAGATCATGCCTAGCATAAAAATACCTATTCGGACGCGTTGGAATAGTTAGTTTGGTCATACGAGTTGTAGAGAGAAAGTTGCACCACTTTGCAACTTTGCACAGCTTGAATTTGACACTTTTTCCATCAAGTGAAAATTCGCCACCACGAGAAAACCACTCCAAGATAGCCAAAACTGAGAGAGGTTTTTCTAGAGGGTCCCAACGCCTTTTTGTAGGATTAGATGAGAATTTTTTAAGTTTAATGGTATCCAAGTAATAGCATGCTGAAGTTTGCAGCCATTTTGCAATTTGGACCCTTCAGGGGTCGGTCCGGTGGAACATAGCTAAGAGTGATTCCACGTGTTTCGATGCAAAAGAGGACCATGCCTAGTGTAAAAATACCTATTTGGACATGTTGGAACAGTCCATTTGGTCACACAAGTTGCAGAACGAAAGTTGCACCACTTTTCAACTTTTCACTGCTTGCATTTGATGCTTTTTCCATCAAGTGAAAATCCGCCACCACGAGAAAATCATTCCGAGATAGCCAAAAAAGAGAGGTTTTTATAGAGGGGCTCAACACAATCCTGTAGGATTAGACGAGAAGTTTCTAAGCGTCACGTTATCCAAGTAATAGCATGCTAAAGTTTGCAACCATTTTGCACTTTTGACCCTTAAGGGATCGATCCAATGGAACGTAGCTCAGAGCAATTCCACGTGCTTTGGTGTGAAACAAGACCATGCCTAGCATAAAAATACCTATTCAGACGTGTTGGAGCAGTTAGTTTGGTCATACGAGTTGCAGAGTGAGAGTTGCACCACTTTGCAACTTTGCACAACTTGAATTTGACACTTTTTCTATCAAATGAAAATCCGCCACCACGAGAAAACCACTCCATGATAGCCAAAAAAAAGAGAGCTTTTTCTAGAGGGGCCCAACGCCTTCCTGTAGAATTAGACAAGAAGTTTCTAAGTGTAATAGTAGCCAAGTAATAGCATGCTAAAGTTTGCAACCATTTTGCACTTTGGACCCTTCAGGGATCGATCCGGTGGAACATAGCTTAGAACAATTCCATGTGTTTCGGTGCGAAAGAGGACCATGCCTAGTGTAAAAATACCTATTCGGATGTGTTGGAACAGTCTGCTTGGTCACCCAAGTTGCAGAATGAAAGTTGCACCACTTTGCAACTTTGCACTGCTTGCATTTGATGCTTTTTCCATGAAGTGAAAATCCGCCACCACGGGAAAACCACTCTGAGATAGCCAAAACTGAGAGAGGTTTTTGTACAGGGGATCAATGTGATCCTATAGGATAAGACGAGAATTTTCTAAGTTTCACAGTATCTGAGTAATAGCATGCTGAAGTTTTTAGCCATTTTGCACTTTGGACCCTTAAGAGATCGATCTGGTGGAACATAGCTCAGAACAATTCCACGTGTTTCAGTGCGAAAGAGGACCATGCCTAGTGTAAACATACCTATTCAGACGCGTTGGAGTAGTTAGTTTGGTCACACGAGTTGCAGAGCGAA
The DNA here is from genome assembly GCA_007115665.2 of Sequoiadendron giganteum. Lineage (NCBI taxonomy): Eukaryota > Viridiplantae > Streptophyta > Pinopsida > Cupressales > Cupressaceae > Sequoiadendron > Sequoiadendron giganteum. The sequence goes on along the minus strand of CM021108.1, from coordinate 518,963,029 downwards.
AGCTGCACCACTTTGCAACTTTGCACAACTTGAATTTGACATTTTTTCTATCAAGTGAAAATTCGCCACCATGAGAAAACCATTCCGAGATAGCCAAAATCGAGAGAGGTTTTTCTAGAGGGGTCCAACATGATCCTGTAGGATTAGATGAAAATTTTCTAAGTTTTACGGTATCCAAGTAATAGCATGCTGAAGTTTGCAGCCATTTTGCACTTTGGACCCTTAAGGGATTGATCCGATGGAACATAGCTCGAAGCGATTCTACGTGTTTCGGTGCGAAAGAGGACCATGCCTAGCATAAAAATACCTATCCAAACGTGTTGGAATAGTTTACTTGATCACACGAGTTACAAAAAAAAAGTTGCAAATTGTTTACATGACCTTTTTCACATTGTTTACATTTCAAAATTCAAAGTTTGCAAAGTTTCGTATTCAACGCATTTACAGAATAAGGTGATACTACACCAAACATGAAATCAAACCTTACAATATTTGAGTATATCTCATTATGTAATTAAATCTTATTACAATGCCTCAAGCATTTCGTTCTCACTGATCTTTTACAATGTCACTCATACATTCGAGATTCTCTTTAAATGTCTACATCATAGGTGCTCATTATGAGGTTAACTTCAAATGAGTAACTTGAGATTCCCTCACTAAGCTTCACACGCTCTTTTATAATGGCTTGAAATCAAAATTGAGATTTGTCAAGATCATCAAAATAAGGATGTTGCATTGTTTTTTTAGCTGAGACTCTCTTTGATGACTCTTAAATCAACATTTTCTGCAACGAAAGATCAATCAATTTTTAGTAGTTTACTTACAAATATGCAAAGTAAAATATAAAAATAAAGAGCATCCAAAATGGAAATGCAATAAAAATAGATGGAAGGCACTTACAAATGTTGCATGCAGGCATCAAAATAAGGATGTTGCATTGCTTTTATGGCTAACATTCTCTTGGATGGCTCATATATATGATTTTTTTGCAAGGGGACACCAATCATTGTAAAAGAAGATGATAGCATTGGCATTAAACAAATTAATATGCATACAAGTATAAATTAATAAGAACCAATGTGTATATACTTACAAATTAATCCAACAAACCATCCGAGTCTGCTCTACTCTTTATTGTGTCAAGTATTGCGTCATGGTCAGACTCACAGACCTTCCATAACATCTAGTTCAAAGGTCTACCGCCATATTTGGTCAAATGAACATTGGATGCCATGACAAGGTTCGAGTAATGAAGAATCTTACGATGCATGTCAAAGTCCTCAAATAGCCAATGTTTAACACTTGAATGTGGGTACCTTATAAGCCATTTTTCAGTAACCACAACTGAGCCTGTAGGGTATTCAATGTTTTCTCCATCTATAACTGGGGCCTCCAATTTTTTTTTGGTCTCAACACAATGACACAAGTAATAGTCTATTCCCTCTTCATTGTCTTCATATGCAATAACTGCATAAACATACCGTGCATTGATATGTGCAAAAAATCTCTTGAAATTTGTCAACATTACGAATACAGTACAAAGTAAGATAACGATATGGAATTTCAACAACTAAGAAAGTAGATATATCACCTGGTTGAACTAGATCTGATACATGGTCAAAGTCGATCGATGATTCCATTTGTGTCAGTTCCAATGCCATCAGAGGGTGATACATGTGAAGTGGGCTAAGATAACTTGTGAACCATTTGTCAACCCACTCCCTTGACTCAATCATTCCAAGGTTGCATTGTACATGAAGAACAAAAGCATGCCATCTTTCATGTATCGATACTCCATGAACCTGCATTTGAGCTAAGGAAAGAGTGTACCTCACTCGATCTTGTTAGTGTACAACAATCTTCATATGTTGCAATGTTAGTGTCATCCATCAACCAAAAGAATCTACGAACTGAAGACGTACCTTCATTACTTGGCCCCACCAAAGCATTACACCACTCGCCGATTGATTTTGCATCTGTCAACTTTGCAATGTCTTTATACTTTAACTCTTCTCGTGCTAATGCTCTTTTCACGCATGCTCCTGCACCATCATGCTCCCCCTTTCCATGTCCAACCTCAAAAAAGTTCCACATATGTTGAACACTTGTAATGACATGCATCCTGCACAACTAGTAGAACATGCACGAGTTCTTGAACTATGCTAAATAGTTATCAGACCATATTATATGTTGATCATATTCTATGCCCCATTGAGCGAAACCACTGTAGAACATCTGGAAGCAACCTTGCACGAACTCTGGAGAATGTGTGCAATCATCACTAATGTAAAAGTGGTATCCCCTCAATACCTTCCTTTTCTCATTTCTACTATCAGATGCATGAATGAATGCTATGTGCACAAATATCGAAACTTGTGTGGAGTTGTAATCTTGTGGCTGCACCTCATGTTGTGGCTCTAGAGTGTAGTTCTCTACAAATTCAACCACAGATACTATGCTTCCAACTGGAAAGGTGTCCTTGCATAGATTGAACTGTGTGTCCAACCATCGGGCTCTATGGGTATGCATTGCATACTCAGACAGTATACTATCACAAAATGTGGTCATAAATTGGTACACTAGAATCTTCTCAATAACCAAATCACACCGTTTTGCTTGAGACCCATCTTTTGTAGCATATGCCACTATTTTATACTTCCCGAACTCTACTAGTTTCTATCCCACCTCATCTGTGCTTTCCATATGTTGACATACTGGCATACGCTGGAAGCCACCGCAACACTCACACGAACCATCCAAGCATGTTGTCCTATAGAATATTTGGCCATCCTCTATTTCACATAATTTTTTTGATAAGAACTCTCTTGAAGATTTTGGTGGGGCTTCTATGCCACAATCTTGCAAAACATTGTTAGTATGCAAATCTAAACATATAGAATGATAAACATCATAATGGTTAGAAAATTCAATATGTAGTCTACAACAACAAGTAGTGCGTGTGTGATTTATCTTGACATAAAAAGATTTAAGCAGTTCAATTTTTTTTTGAGAAATACTAATTTGAGGATAATCATTTTCAAATTTTCGAAAAAATTGGGTTTGAGTCATATCAAAAAAATGCTTTGGATGCGGATCACGATTCCGACTACTGATTCTCCTTCTTACCACATCGCTTTGATTCAGAGATGGCCTTGTGTTATTCTTCCAATAATCTTCAATTAGTGTTCTCAAGGCTTCGACAACTTCTTTATCTTTTCGTGACACTCTCCTCGAAAATTCCCATAATTCATTTGTATCATTTCCCTCAATTCTTTGCTGCCTTTGAATGGCTCTTGATAAAGTTTTTCTACTAATTCCCGTTTGTTCACTAGTCTTTTTAACTAGGTGAGCTCTCTTTGTTTGACAACTTACCAAAGGCGATGTAATGACACGTCGGGTGAAATTACTATCCTTTGAGCGTGAGGTCTTATCCACACTCTCATAAGCATCCATTAGATTCTTCACAATAGTGTCTTCACTCGATGCATTCGATGTTCTCAACCCAAGAGTCTTCATGATGTTCCTATACTTTACACCCCGCATCATTTCAACAAATAGTTGACATATTGCAGTCTCATTTAGCCTTTCAAAGAATTGTTCCCAAATCTTATCATCATATCTTCTACAAGTGTGTGTTGAAATATTACCTTCCATGTGTTGCAAAATATCATCATCAATATTAATCAAATACTTTGGCTTTCTATGCAAAATTCTTGGTGGTGTTCGCCTAGGTACATACATCTCAACATTAGGAATTTCATCAATATTTAATTGAGGTGGGTTAGATTGTATACCTTTGATCGAGGGTGGAGAAGAATACATACCTTGAGGTTCACATGGGGATGATGGCATACCTTCTTCGTCAATTTCGAGTGATGATGTACTCTCAACTTGAGATGTGTTGGATGGTGTCCAACAATATTCACTTGCTGTACATGGTGTCCCTCCATATTCACTTGCAGTAGATGGTGTCCGTCCATATTCACTTGTGCTAGATGGTGTCCCTCCATATTTGCTTGTGCTTAATGGTGTCCCTTCATATTCACTTGTCGTAGAGGGTGTGTCTCCAACTACGGTATCTGAAACTGTCTTACGACGATGCTTTTGCATTCGTGCTTGTTATGCTGCCGATTCTTGTTCTCTTTTTGATGGTTGACGTTCCTCTACAATCGGGTTGTTTTCATCAATCGTTTCCAATTTATTCTTTTCACGATATGTCATCATCCGAACTCTCTCCTTTTCTTTCAAGGTTTCATTCTCTTCGTCTGCTAGTTTCCTCTTTGTCTTTTTCTTCTACATGGCGGATAAGTTTATCTGTACCATGGTAATGAGATGAATATTAGTTCCTAAAAAATTTATCCATTCAAGTTAATTGAAAAAAATATGTCATTGAAGGATTCATTTAAATAATACTTACAATCATCGTGTACAAAAGTTAACCTAGCATGTAGACAAATGTGTACAAACTATGGAAGCACTAGGCTGGCTAGAGCACATTTCTAACTAAAAGTGAATAACCATGATGGTGATTTTGAAAACTAATTAGTTATTGGCATTGTGAGTGTTTGATAAGTTTGTGGTGTAGGAGCACCTTGACAATCTATGCTTCCATTTTGAAATTTGATTCAATTTTGGGTATCTTCATGTTATAAGAGGGTCATTAAAGACATTTTCCATGTACCGGTTATATGAGCTTTCAAAGGCACGTTGTTTGTTAGTTATAGGAATTGGGGGGAGCTGGTTGTCATTGAAAAATGTTTAAACAACCTCCATTGGCTTGAAGGGAGGATTTTTGTTCATTTTGAAATCCATCTTTTTGATTAAAAAATGTTGTTTTCCAGAAATTCACTTGTTTTTTTACAATTTCCTACACTTGTATGGATCTATACAACCTCCCCTTCATAGAAAAATAATATAATATTGTAGGAACATGTCTTAAATATCTAATGCATCAGTTATGAGGGCTTAACAATACGTTTGAAGGGAGCAATTGACAATTTTCTGAAACTGCTCATTTGAAGCCAATTAAGGGTTTGAGTAGGATTTAATTATGAAATGACCATCCCACTTATTGTTATGACTTGTTTCTTGGTGGGATATCATGTACATTGTTAGAGTAGGGTATTTTATTGTTTAACATGCCTTGGAATGAAACCAATGACAATAGGATGGGGTTCTTAGGCTGAAACAAGCACTTTTCCATGAGAATTTGAGGAACCAAGGAGTGATTTTGAAAAAGTGTTGAAGGAGTGGTCTATGTAATGAAATTTTGACCTTGTGCAGGGTATTTTGAAGATGTTTGATGCTTTGGAATGGTTTGGGAAGGCCCGGGTATAGGAGTTTCTATAAACCCTCCCTCTTTGCATTGAAAAATGGGGGTTTTAATATTGGAAGCCTAGTTGAGCGGGTAAGGTCATAAGACCTAGAAAATATCTTGTTTTGAGAACTAAATAAAGAATATTTTTGGGTTTGGAAGTCTAGTGTGAGGATCTAAGGGTAGTTCATTTTTAAAATTGGCCTACTTGGAGGCCTAAAATAGTGAAAAGGTCAGTTTGCTTAAAGTTGTCCCAAAGGAGTCATGTGATGGGTTAAGGTATGTCTTGCAACTCTGAAATGGGTGCTAGAATCATTCTTTTATTTTCCTAGTGTTTTGGAAAGTTTTGGAGTTAAGGGCCCAAAACTGGTTTTGCACAATAACTAGATTCCAAGGGTGAAATGTGGGAAATAATGTTTATGTTTGTTGTCTAGCTTGGAGGAGTGTTGGGATTTGTCCATTAGGCCTTTTTAATCTTGTTAGATGCCTTGGTTTTGGAGATACATGTGACAGTTTGCAGATGCTTGGCTACTAGTAATGTGGATGGTGAACAAAGGAACTAAGTTTGTGTGTAAGGGCATACTTCTGAAAGGTTTCATTTTTGTTGTACTAACTCATTTAACAAAGATTTATTAAGCAAAGAATGGTTTGGTTGTGCCTTAAGAATTATATTTTGTGTTTGTAAACAATGGTGCCATTATGGAAGATTTAAGACAACTTGTGAATGACATAATCATTGGTTGATGTTTTGAGGAACCTAGTTGATTGTAATCAGTTATTTTCAAGATTTTCAAGGTGTTTTGAAGGTCCTTAAAAGGAATTGGGAACTCTTAATGCTAATTTGAGTATACGAATCAAATGTTTTGTGAAGGGAAATATAGTTGAATAAGTGTGTCAAGAAAAGTGTTGATTTCTTTCTTTGTACTGCATCAATTTGTGCAGAGGTATTGGAAGGTGTTTGGACCTTTTGGAGGAATGGGAGAGGCTTGGAGTTGTATTAAAGGATGAATTTTGTTGAATGGTTCTGAGTTTCTAATCAACTTTATGCTATGTTACAATCAATTTTATGATGGTTAATCTATTTTTTTGAGTCTGACAAAGAGTTGAAACCAAGTTCTAATGTTTTGATGAAAAGATGATTGAGTTTGTTTGTTGATCTTCTTCAATTTAATTTAGGGTCAGAAGTACCCTTGATGATTTGTGGATCCTGGTAGATGTTTTGCATCAAGTTTAAAATAGTAATTGGCAAGTGTATATAATTGTGTATATAATGGTAATTTAAAATGTCCATTGACAACCTAAGGTTATAATGACAAACAAAAATGAAAGCAAGCCATAATAGAATGAAAGAAAATTTGTAAAGACTTCACATACCTAAAAAACCAAACTTTCAAATGGAGGAGTTCAACCCAATAATGTAGCCTTAGCTTCTTCTTTCTTCAAACTCCACAAAAATTTGACTTGTTCAAAATCTTGTTCCCCTCCAAACTTCAATTGTATATCAATTTTCAATGGAATTCAAACTTCAATTGATATTATATGTCTTTCAACGTGGAAACTCTGCTATTTCATGCAAAGGTGGTAGAAAGATCATGGAAAAGGTGATGGAATGTGAAAAACATGCTTGCACACTTCACAACATCATCAAAAAGCCATTTTTTGTCGGAGCACGTGCAAAACCAGGGGAATATGTAGACTGTGGGCCTTGAAATCATGGGTATATAGAGTTTTGTACCATTTCAATGGAGTACAACATGTGCTCGCGTTATAATGCGAGCGTGTTATGTGAAATATGGTTTTCTTTGTATAGTTCTTTTCTCCATGTTTGTCTTTACCCTCTATCCTAATTCTATAGCTGTCCCCTGCACCCTTATAGTAGAGGACATAGAGGTGAGTGTGTGTGTGTGTGTGTGTGTGTGGGAGAGAGAGAGAGAGAGAGAGAGAGAGAGGGTTAGAAATAGAAAGTGGGAGACATGGAGATAGATAGGGAGGGAGAGAGGGGTAGAGTGGGAGAGAAAAAGGGAGAGAGGGAGGGAGAGGGAGTGGGAGAGAAAGATGGAGAGAGGAGGGAGAGGGATAGGAGGAGAAAGAGAGAGTGGGAGAGAAAGAGGGAGAGAGGGAGGGAGAGGGAGAGGGGGAGAAAGATATAGTGGAAGAGATGGAGATATAGAGGGAGGGAGAGAGAGAGGGAGAGGAGAGAGAGAGGGAGGGAGAGGAGAGGGTGAAAGATAGTGGGCTAGATGGAGATAGAGAGAGAGGGAGAGATATAGAGGGAGAGGGAGAGGGAGAGAGGGAGGGAGAGGTAGAGGGTTAGAAATATAAAGTGGGAGACATGGAGATAGATAGGGAGGGAGAGAGGGGGAGAGTGGGAGAAAGAGAGAGTGGGAG